>LKTO01000899.1:0-14765 GCA_001399465.1 Hymenoscyphus scutula
CTAAGTATTATATCTTAGCTTCTAATCTTAATAATATTAAATTATATATCTAAGTAGTATTCTTTAATAGTAAGTTTTATTAGAATTATTTACTAATTAATAACTCTATTTTAATATACTATATCTAGATAGTATAGTTCTATTTTCTTAATAGAGACGTTTAGCTTCTTAAGTACTAATAGAGATAGAAAGTTATCTATTACTTCTAAGTTAATTATAATCTAAAGTTTCTTTTCTCTAATTTTTATAGTTATAGTTAACTATCTATCTTCTAAGGTAGTATAGATTTTAGATCTAATAAAATAGACCTTAAAACTATAGTTTCTCTAGTTAGTTTCTACTACTTAAGAATTACTTCTCTAAGAGTAGAGTATTACTTAGTCTAAGTTACTCTTAAATACTATATAAACTATTTACTATTCTATAGTTCTACTATAGTTAGGTTTATTACTAGTAAACTACCTCTCTATTTTCTATACTAATATAGATTTTAGATAGTATTATTACTATATAATTATATCTTCTAATATAACTTCTAGAGTCTAATATTCTTCTACTTAAGGTTAGTTAAAAGGTTAATCTCTTTCTTTCTATACTATAGTTACTATCTTAAAGATATATTTAAGAGATTATATATTTAGTTTTCCTTCTATAGTATCTAGGTTACTTTTAAGGTTTCTAAAGATAATACTTATTAGAAGGTTACTTTAGACTCGAAATTGTCTTAATATCTCTAGGTTCTATTCTCTAGTTATATAAGAGGTCTAAAAGTCTAATTTATTTCTATCTAGGTCTATCTATTAGTTACTATATTTAAAATATTCTATAAAAGCTTATATTTCTTCTAGATAAGGTTTATTATTCTAGTTATATTCTTTATTAGATAAGTCTAATAACTCTAATAATAACTCTAATAATAACTCTACTATCTCTATATCTTATTATAGAGATAGATTATATTTAGATTTAGATTATCTATTATAGTATTATTTAAGAATAGAGTTATTCTTATCTTCTACTTACGTTCTATATCTATAAGCTTCTCGCTCTTTATTAGATAGTTTAAATCTCTTAAGTAAGACTACTTTCTTTCTAGTTATAGTATTAACTTAATACTTTTCTAAAGAATTAGTCTTCTTATAATAGTTACTTACTCTATAGCTAGATAGACTATATAAGAAGTAGAGGTTCTACTTATATTATTAGTTTCGTTCTTTTTAGAAGAGCTCTAGCTTTCTAGAAGTCTTCTTCTAGATAGCGTTTACTTATTAATTATTCTAGTAGTCTAGTTAATTCTACTTATTATATTTCTTAAATTCTAGATAGAGGTTAGTTTTCTTAAATTTCTATAGATAATTATCTAAATAGATTACCTCTTTAATTATAGTAGTAATATCTTTATAATTAAGATTTTATTATACTATTTTCTTATATAGTTTAATATTAAGTTCTCTATAGAAGAGTTCTATAAGAATAAGAGAATTATACTCTATCTTATTTCTATATTATTAGAATTTATTTATATAATTAATTACTAATCTAGTTTAGTATAAGTTAAGTAGTTTATATACTATTATTTTAATAGTATCGATATTACTAAATATTTATTATATAGCGATTTTAAATCTATTCTAAGATCTAAATATTAATTAAGTATTTACTATACTTCTAGCTAAGGCTTTATATATAAAAAAGTTCTCTAGATATAGTTATATCTATTTAAGAGTAGTCTCTTAAAGGTATAAGATAGTAAAGATAGATAACGCTATACTATTACTATTAAACTTATCTTTATAAAAGTTAAAATAGATTTCTATTTAAAGTAGAAACGATTCTAACTCTTATTATTTACTATAGTAGATATTAGATAGCTTAATCTATATCGTTTTAAGAGCTTCGACTCTATATAGATCTAGCGTGTCTAGTATACTCTTATTATTATTATTGTCTAGAGTAGTTATTTCCTAGAATATAGTAAGCGTTCTCTAGATTAGAGCGTTAATAATACTAGCGCTAGAGCTAGTAATAGAAGTAGCCTTAGAAGGTATTACGATTTAAACCTCTAAGCTTAAGTACTTAAAGTATAACGATTCTTAAACTAACTAACTAAGGTAACTAAGTATTACTAGAGTTAATTACTTATAAAGAGGTTTAATTATAGACTAGATATTTACTTAGAGATAAACTTATTACTTAACTATAAAGCTATTAAGATAGTAATAATAATATAATATTAAGTTAAGTATAAAGCTTCTATTTAATAGTAGATATACTAGTCTTATATAGAGCCTTCGTTCTCTATTCTAATAGCTAGATCTCTTATAGATCCTTAGATCTCTTTTAGATCTCTAAAGAATCTCTCGAGGTCTATTATATAACTTTCTAATATTATAAAATCCTTAGATCGCTTAGCTAATCTAATCGATTCTTCTAATACTATAAGAGTATATAATAGCGCTTAATCTATTAGAGCGTCGCCTAATCTTTACTTATTATATATATATATAATTCGTAATATATATTCTTCTTATTAGATTTCTTTATTTTAATAAGTATTAAGAGTACTCTAGACTTTATATAACAGGTACTAGTTATACTATATTCGTATATATATAAGAGCTTAAAAAACTATATTAAGAAGAATAAGTTATCTATAAATATATAGTATAATCCTACTAGTATCTCTAGAAGTAATTCGTAAAGCTTTAGTACTACTATCTACGTTTTATTACCTCCTTTTCTCTTCTTTTTAGTCTCTCTAAGCTCTATTAGTATATAAGTATTTATAGATCTATTCTTCTCTCTAGATATATACTAATTCTAGAAGTATAAAAAGCTAATCTCTACGATTATCTAGATCTTAAATCTAGTTAGAGTAGGCTTATTTAGTATAGTAGTAGCCTTCTTTACTCTACTCTTAAATCGGTCTATTACTTCGTCTACTACTAGTCGAGAACCTAGTATCTAAATCTAATAATTTATTACGAGAATTTATACGTTTAACAGCTCGACCTTTTACCTCTAAAAAGTTAGTACGTTTCCTTATAAAATTTAGAGAGAAACTAACCTTCTTATATAGATCTAATACTCTATTAGAGTATACGCGAAACTATATATATAACTCTAGAAATCTATTCTTTAGTATATAGTTTTTAATAGAAAAGTTCGATATAAGACTCTCTTCTTTCTTCTAGTAATTCGTAAGCTTATAAGTATATATCGTTATATAAACTTTAATTATAAGATAGATATAAATCTCTTCTTTTATTATTTCTCTCTAGAAGTTTATATAGATATAGAGCTTCTTTAGATTATAAGGTTCTCTAAAATAAGAATTAATATTAGAAACTATTATATCTATTATCTAGAGAGGAAATTATAAGAGGAATAGAGTTAGAGAGTTATTAATATCTATACTCTCTAGTAGACTAATTTAGTACTATTATAAGAGAACTCTTAGAGGCTTAAAGTACGTTCTAGGCTTTTTAAGAGGCGTAATATTTAGATAGCGAGTCCCTAGATCTATAGTATCTAGCCGTATATTCTTAGGCATCGTGAGGGTAGAATAATAGATAATTAGAGCTATTTAGAGGTGGTGTTGTTGTTTTTTACAGTTTGGTGTTCCACCCCCTGTACGCTAGATGCACGGACCACATTTGGTGCGTTTCTGGTGGCAGCTGAGGAGATACTTCGATTGTACCCCTTTTTAGGCTGATCGGCGATAAGAAAGCCGTCGGCTCAAAAATTATCTTATCGCAACCTCACTGATCACTATTCTGGTGACCTATTCTTCTTCTCCTCCCTCTTCTCAAACTCCTAATGCCAATATGAGAAGAACAGTAGTTTCAGGACGACGATTACCATGGTCTAAATGTGCACAATCTCGGATCGCCACCCTCCAACGACGACACTTCGCTGACCCCTCTGGGCCTTTCTACCCAACCCCTGGCTCCCAACCCGACTCAACGATTACCAGACCCGACGGTGCTCGATCATACGATGTTGTAGTTATCGGTGGAGGCCATGCAGGTTCAGAGGCATGCGCCGGTGCTGCTAGGTCGGGCGCAAGGACTGCGTTGATTACGCCCAAAATCGAGAACATAGGTGTTTGTTCATGTAATCCGAGTTTTGGCGGGATTGGGAAGGGCACGATGTTGAGGGAGATTGATGCTTTGGATGGTGTTGCGGGACGGATTATTGATAAGGCGGGGGTGCAATTTAAGGTGTTGAATATGAAGAAGGGTCCTGCTGTTTGGGTATTTTTTATCAGTACATTGTTGGAGATACATATAGCTAACTTTCTGCAGGGACCCCGGGCGCAGATTGACAGAGATTTGTATCAGAAGCATATGCGAGAAGAATTGGAAACCTATCCAAACCTTGCTATTGTACCGGGCAGTGTGGCGGATATTGTTGTGAAGCGCGAAGAGGGGGCATTGCATGGAAGGATAACGGGAGTACGACTGGAATCTGGCGAAATGATACATACTAACCAAGTTGTCATCACGACGGGCACATTCTTGGGAGGAGAAATTCACATTGGTCTTGAATGCCATCCGGCTGGACGAATGGGAGAAGCTGCCACCTTTGGCTTGAGTAAATCGCTGAAGGATGCGGGTTTCCAGCTGGGAAGGTTGAAAACGGGCACTCCACCACGACTAGCGAAAAAGTCCATTGATTTTAACACACTGGATGCTCAACATGGGGACAATCCGCCTATGCCCTTCAGTTATCTCAATGAGAAGGTTGCCGTCGAGGACCAATTACTTTGCTATGCGACATACACGAATGAAGCATCGCATGATGTTGTCAGGGCAAATCTGGACAAATCAATCCATATTAGGGAAACTGTCAAGGGTCCGAGATATTGCCCTTCTCTGGAATCCAAAGTCATAAGATTCGCAGACAAACAACGTCACATTGTTTGGCTTGAACCGGAGGGGTTTGACAGCGATGTTATCTACCCCAATGGAATTTCGATGACCATCCCCGCTGAGGCACAAGAAGAATTGTTGAGAACCATCCCCGGACTGGAAAATGTTCAGATGCTACAAGCCGGCTATGGTGTTGAATATGATTACGTAGACCCACGAAGTCTTAAAGCCAGCTTGGAAACCAAAGCCATAGATGGTCTGTTTCTCGCTGGCCAAATTAACGGCACAACAGGCTACGAGGAAGCAGCAGCTCAAGGGATTGTAGCTGGAATAAATGCGGGCTTGGCGTCCCAGTCAAAAGCACCCATGGTGCTTTCGCGTTGCGATGGATACATTGGTATAATGATAGACGATCTTATCACCAAAGGAGTATCAGAACCATACCGAATGTTCACATCACGCAGCGAGTATCGAATGAGTGCCAGAGCAGATAACGCAGATCAGCGTTTGACACCCATGGGACGAGAATCTGGGGTCATCAGTGACAAACGATGGTCACACTTCCAAGATGAGACGACACAAATCGAAGAGCTCACTGCTGCGTTGACAGCAAAAAACATCAGCGCACCCTTCTGGCTCCAGAACGGATTCAAAGTAGGTAACGACTCAACACGCCGAACAGCATTCGATATTATACGTCTGGCTGGCGTTACCGTACCCGACCTAGCAGCCGTAGTACCCGAAGTTACAAAATTCTCCCCACATATTCAGAATAGAGTGTGGATCGAATCAACATATGCCCCTTATGTCAAACAACAGAAGAATGCAATGAGGATCTTTGAGAAGGATGAGAATTTGAAGCTATCCGTTGAATTGGATTATGATGCTGTGTTTGGGCTTTCGATGCATGAGAAGCATATCCTTCATAATACTCGACCGGAGTCTGTGGGACAGGCACGCCGGATTGAGGGAATGACTCCTTCGGGACTTATTCGATTGCTGGCTTTTGCTCGCCGTGAAGGTATGCCGAGACCGCAAGTCAACGCCTGAGAATGTTGTAACTCACCCTGTATATTGGGGGATATTTGAGGTCATACATTGTTCCTCCTTCGCAGATCCTCCCCTCTCAATATATTCGTCGCCAAAGTCTTACGAAGGCGCGGTAAGGTGGTTGATCATCGGATATGTTTGATAGGCGATGATTGTTGAACATCCGTAAAAGTCACGTTCACGGATGTGGGTCTTACCAAAACACCTGTATATATATAGCCAGAGCATTCCCCTCAGGAATGCTCCTTAAGCAATATAATCACCTTGAACACCCGTACTATACGTTCAACAATGATCTGGATCTAGTCAGCTATGAGTAGCACGACAAGCGCGCTCTTCTTGCTCGCTATATTGTCGGTGCACGGGCTGATGTACCTGTGTTCGAAAAGGTGGTGGGTCTCAAAAAGAAATTCGTTGAGTTGGATATAAAGTTAATGTATCGCAGTACCAACAATGTTAACTCACATCTATTCAGGCTGAGTATATATAAAAATGTACCCTCAATTTTCCAACTTGATCTATTCTGCTCTTATTTATTGAGTTATTGTGATTGTCCATCTTCCTCTGCGCTTGCTGGTCTATTTCAATTTTTGTGCAATGATGTTTCCCCCTAGCGTACTCTAAAATCTTCGCAGCTATCAATACGCTGTTATGTTCTATATTTCTCTTCCTCCTGCTGTCCGTTCAAGCGCAACTTGCCCTTTACCCCACGAGTTAATTCACTACTCCAAAGCTTCCCCAGACTCCAGTCGTCTGATCTCCACACGAGAGCACCACACACCACCGAGTCGGAATTCACCTGGCATTCGAGGACTGCCACCGCCGTGCCCGCACCAGTTCCCACGATATCCGCCGAAGTAATGTTGCTCTATTACACCCAAGGTCTCGACCTCATGAATCCTATTTCTATTTAAATTTCTCCCCTCATCCTTCCAGCTCAAACCTTCATCCAAATTACATCAACACGCTCTTTTTACGAACCCCCAACAACCATATTTTCTGATAACAGACACACTCTTTACGATACACCCCATCTATATTGATCATATACTTGCTCATAGCAAACACCCTCAACCAGGATGTCTGTCATTCAAGAAGTTCTTGGAGACGCCAGCATGTCTACATTTCAAGATGAGCTTAAGAAAATTACGGTCGAAGTCAAGAGCTTGGAAGAGATAAACCTATCTTACGAGGCCCAGATGAAGAACTTGCGATTTCCCATTATGATCAAGCGACTTCAAGACATGATCGCCGAAAATCAAGAGAAGCTCCAAACAGCAAAGCAGAATGAAGCTGCCATCCGAGCCCAAGTTGACACAATCGAAGAGGCGGCCCATGGCAAGAAGCGCGATGGTGTGTTGTTTATTCTATCCTATCTGCCTTTACCTACTGCTTTAAATACTAATATGCTTGCAGCATTGGAACTCGATGATTCTGAAACTGAGGATTCCAACGATGACAATAGCCGCCCGACCAAGAAGCGAAGAGGTATGTTCAACTCACTAATTTTCTTGCTCGTCACACCTACTATTGCCTGTGGCTTTTCTAAATATTTAACAGCTACTCATGATGCTGCCGATTCCGAGGTCATGATGTCTGAAGCCCCTGAAGCCCCTGTCCGTAAAGTAGCGATCCCGAAGACCACCGCAAAAACGAAACTAGTTGCGTTTAGCAGACCTTCAACCACTGGATATCACGTCCGACAAGCCACACCTGCCACGCCAAAAGTCGCTAAGCCCTTGATTGGAGCATTCTTTGCCACGGAGGAAGATGAAAAGAGAGCAAAGCAAAAGAGGCCCCTACCTTCCAGTAAGTGGCGATGTCCATTTGTTGTGCCCCTTAATTAACCGAGATAACCAGAAAAAGAAGCGGACCGCCAAATTCGGCTTGACGCACTGATGGATTCCAAGTCGGCAAGAAATACGACTTATGATATTCCGAAGGTTCTTCCCAGAGCGCTCTCAGCTCACGAAATCGCGGAGAAGAAAAAGAAGGCAGAAGAGGACCATGGCAGCGTTACCCCCCCGAGAGAAGTAGACGATGACCTTGACCTCTGGGGAGACGACGATGATGAGCCATATGGAAATGCAAGTCCACCCCCAACACTCGAAGCTACAACTTCATCTGAAGAACCAATGGAGCAACCGAAGACTTTCATGCTGCACATGCCCCAGGTGGAAGACGTTATTCCTGAGGCACTTGGAAATGCAAGTCTAGCTCCAACACACCAGAATCCAAGTTCAGCGGAAGAGCTAAAGGAGAAACGAAAGTGTTTCATGTTGCATATGCCCCAGGTGGAGGATATTCTCCCTGAACCGTCGAATCCCTTTCCAATACCCAGCGAGGAGGAATTTCACCCAGCCGACGTCCCAATAAGCACCTCGAAGGTAGTCAAAGGCAGGAAGAAATCATCCACGCTCAATACTGCCCGTGAACAGGGTCCCGGTCTCAATCCCAAATCCCAAATCGCTCCAAGTCGTCATGGAGCAGGTATTATGGGTCAATGTGAGACGAAAAAAGCCAACGACACTGCAAACCAATGGTCTCGAAGAAAGGGTTATGCGTGGGAGGCAGGGAGAAAACCCAGCCCTAAATCTGGTAACAAGAGTTCTCTAGTTATTCTTAACGAAGAGCAAGACCAAGTCGCTGAAAAAATCGACAACGACCTCTTGGAAGTAGACCTGGAAGCAGCATTAGAAGGAAATAAAGAGAAAGGACCACGCTTGGCAGTAGAACCCGCAGCTCGTAAGTCAACTTTTTATAGAGTAGAATCCTTAACTAAGTACAACAACTAATAACGCGCCAACTAGTGAGGAAGGTTAAAGACAAAGCATACAACTCCATGAAGGATGATGATCTTAAGGTTGTTCTTAAAGCCCGAGGACTTATTCGCACTGGCAAAACAGGAAATTTTGTCTCCCGATTGGTACGGAATGACCTTGACTATCCCCAAGGAGACGCAACACCAAATCATGACCTATTACCGGCTGATTATTCTTCTATGGATAAACCACGCCTGGTCCGAATATATAAAGCGCGTGGTCTTACGGGTGCAGCCAAGAAAGCTGTGCCTGAACTTCAATCGGTATTACGGGACGATGATCGCGACAGAGCAGGAACTTTCACAAAGGCAGATGAGCAAGCCGCGCTGCTAAAGAGAAATACCCAGGATTAGTCACAGCAGCAGCCAACGTGACCAACACCAGAGTTCAGAAAGCTCCTGTCTGATCAAACTCGACCAAGGTTTCTTCTAGCCGAGTCGAAAAGCGACGGCCACAGCCACAGACCAAGAAGTTTACTCCCTACGAAGTTGCTGCTTTGGCAATGTTGAATCAAGCACAGCCAGTCCGACCAAGTGCCCCTACGCCAACAATCGATCTAGCAGCAGCTCACGCCGTGGCAGATTCCATACCTGCTACCCCCCAGTTCGCATAAGCTACAGCTATAGCTACAACTACAGCTACAACTAGACCGAGAGCTCACGCCTCAAATGGCTATATACCACCTCAGGCTCTTGCCATGGTACGGGCAAACTACAATCACCCAACGGGATTCAATCACACACCGGCACCACTTGCACCACCTGCAACCCACCAACCAAGTTTCCATGCGGGAGACCCCAATACACTCAGTATGCTCCCACAAGCTGGATCAAGAGGCCCTGTCTCCAATGCTTACCCATCAGAATATTCTTCCATAGCACCGGGACATCACCCACAAGCAGAATCTACATCAGCAAGACCTCTAACATCTGCCTGTCTCAGAACCCAAGATATTGGCCACCCACTAGCAAAATGGCGACACGGTAGAGAACAACCATTCGACGGTTGAGCCAGCGACCTGTCATCTTCGTTCTGCTTCTCTGCCTTCCATTAACCATTTCTCAACTTCGAAAATCAGCTTGATCGATTCTCACATTCTACGATGAGGACTGAAGTTGACCCTTCTGGTAAACTCTTGTCTTGGTGCGACCGAAAATGAACTGATCTTGCGACTGACAATCTTCCCCCCTGTCGAAGCCTGCGGTCGTTCTTTTTTGCAGACTCATATTTTGCGATACGTCCTGGACACGGAATTGTTCAGTTCGAGATTTTGTTATACTTGGACCAATTCCTCCCTCTCTCGAATCTCGCGATTGCTACTTGGTTACTTCTTGAAGGACATTTCCAGTGATACGTCGCTGATAGAGGAAAAGTGTTTATTTCGATGTCTTGCCTTTTCTTTTTCTGTTCTTGTTTCCCTTGCATTAATTTTTAGACCTGAGGGAATATTGTTATGGTATTTGGGGGGAAGACTTTGTGTATATTGGTTCGCGTATGGATATATGTTCTTGATATGAAAGGGCGTTGAGATGTTTTGGGTCATTGATATCTCACATGCGGCAAGTGGTTATGGATACGGTGTTTGTTTTGGTCTTGTTTTTTGAAATTTTTTGCGATATATGGGATAGAGGATAGGTACCATTGGATTTGGGTTTAGATTCTCTTTTCTACTTTCATCTTATCAACCTGGGAGGTTGACCTTCACGCAATACCCTCGCGAAGCGTGGCGCACAGTACTGCATCATAATAAATAGAAAACGTCATAAATTCTGCATTTCTCTATTCGTGTGAATTTGGTTCCATCGTCGTCCCGGATTTCAGCATTTGCATGAGTTTGGATTAGATCGTGTCCCTTCGAAAAATTGTGCCAGTGAAAAACAATGGTAGCCCAGCCTCTTTTGTCCTCTCCACTAAGAAAAGCTCTATGGTGTTTTGGCAATAGTCGGCAACTGGAATTCCTTGGGCGTGCAAAAGCTAAGTAGTGAGAGACTAAGTGGCCGTATAGTGGGTTTTCATGATATTTGTCTTAGTTTTAGATTTTACTCCTTAAACTATAGTTAGTACAGGCTTACTACTACCCCGCTAACTAACTATAAGATAAATTTTCTATCTTAAACGAGAATAATACTCTATTTCTACTAACGAATAAAAGTACTTTTACATCTCTTCTACTATACTAATATTTACGAACTCTATAGAAGAACTTATTTAATATACGATCTACTCTTAATACTAGCTAGATCTTCTTACTAGTATTAAAATAGTAATAATCTATTATTATAAATAGCTCGGTATACTCTTAATTAATATACTTATATAACTAAAGCCTTAGTTTTAACTACTATATTTAGATAATAGAATTATAAGAAATATAATAATAGGTTAGTAAAAGAGGTTAATAGTTTAATCTAAAAGTTCGAAGAGCTAGTTCTAGATTAAAAATAGTAGTATAGTTAATATAAAACTAGCTTAGTTTATATAGTTAGTTTTATAAATTTATCTTCTAGTTCTTATAATCTAGACTAGTAATCGATATCTAGAATTCTATAGAAGATCTAGTAGTATATAGAGAATATATATATAAAGAGTTATATCTATAGAGTAAATCTTAGAATACTCTAGCGATATATTTATATAACCTCGATAGATAATATTCTATAGTACTTTATAATTAAGCTTAGTAGAACCTTCTAGAATAGATAGAACAGGTATATAAGCTAGTAAGAACTCTATATTAGAGAGAATAATCGATTCTTCTTATATATAGACACCTCTATAGTTTAATTTATAGTATTTACTATAAGTTCTAATATTAGAATTAATTCTCTCTTACTAGAATACTAGACCTTTATAGTAGTACTAGGCCTTTATAGTAGTACTAGACCTTTATAGTAGTACTAGGCCTTTATAGTAATACTAGGCCTTTATAATAATACTAGACCTTTATAATAATACTAGAATAATAGACCTTTATAATAATATTAGAATACTAGGCCTTTATAGTAGTACTAGAACACTAGACCTTTATAGTAATATTAGAATATAAGAGTCTTTATAGTAACTTATAAATAATAGAGAAACTATAGAAAAGCGATATACTAATAGAGCTATCTACTTAGTTCTTATAGTATATTCGAAATTAATAAAGCTAGTCTATAATTAATTAGAAGAACGAACGTTTATAGAGTATAGATAAGGAAAAAAAGGCTATAGAAGCTTACTTATAGTTAGTCTATAATAATAATAAACTAGAAAGGCTCTTTCTCTACTACTAGAATTCTATAGAGACTTAGACAAGCTAGAAGCTTAGCTATAACAGGTGTAAGTAAAGGTAGAAGTAGACTACTATAGATATACGAAGTATATTAAGTTCTAGGTACTTAATAGATTCTTATAAGATAAGGCGCTCTATAGAATAGAAGTATAGATATAAGAATAGAGTAAGCTAGAGCTAGCTAGTAGCCGCGACTTTTTAGATTAGATAGAATTCGTGTTTAAGAATCTATAAGCTAAGGAAAGAGTATAATATAAGCTAGAAGCTCTTTATTAAAGCTTAAGACTATTCTTAGAAGTCTTTATAGAATAGTAAGCTCTACTTATAGATTCTAGAGAAGAACCTTAGCTAGATAATATAAAGAAGGTATCTCTTAACTAAACCCTTAGCGATAAGCTAGTTAAGGTAATAATTATAGTTTCTTCTTAATCTAACTTTAAGTCTTACTACTCTATTATTAAGGAAACGAACGACTACTTAAGAGTATATAAAGTCTAAACGTACTAGTCTAAGAACTAGCTAAACCTTAGAATACTATAGACCTTTTAGAGATAATCTATAGATACTCTTTAGTAAAAACTAGATAATAGAGTTATCTATAAAGTATCTATAGAAGATATAGATTAGAAACTAGAACCTATAAAAGTCTTAACAACTAGTACTCGATATACTAAATAGATGTCTTAGAAGGAAAAAGATAATTATTTCTATACTAGTCGCTATATTTATTATAGAGCTACTAGTTATTTTACTCGAGTATATCTATATATACTAGTAAGGCGACGTGTTATAACTAATATAGCCTATAACTAGAGAATAGAAGTTAAGGAGATAGAGCTAGAGTTAGAAGAAGAAGAAGAGCTCTTCTTAGGTTTAGAAAACTAGTAGCTTCTATTAGAAAGCGTAAGTAGAAGCGACGAAGAGAGTTATTAGTAATAGATATATAGAGATAGTTTAAGTAAAAATATATAGATAAAAAACCTCTTCTTATATTAGCTTTAGTTAATAGAGTAGCTACTTTATAAGTCTTAGTAGATTTAGAGTATTTAGTTTATAGAATTATTTTAGACTATTTTATTTATTACTATTAACTCTCTTATATATAAATTAAACCTTATTATCTATAGTTAGTAGAAGAGGTTTTAGAGAATATAGTATTATAGATTATTTTCTTTAGTATAGATATTAGAGACTACTAGTAGAAGTAAGTTTATATCTATATAGTCTCTAGAATTAAAGGCTACGAAATAATTCTAGAAAAGTTATAGTTATAAAGAGAATAGATATTACTTAATATAGCTAAAGAATACTTATACTTCTAGAACTCTAGATTAGAAGTCTATAGCGAACTAGAAAAAGACTCTTATAGTTATAGACTAGTAAGTATATCTACCTTTCGTCTTCTTATAGGTCTAAAATAGAAGCTATAGATCTTTATAGTAAGTCTTATAGATATTATAAAAGTATTAGTAGAGAAGAAGTATATAGACTCGCGAACGAAGTTATCTAGCTAGATTAGTCTCGAATTCTACTCTATATTTAATAGAAAGAAAGTAGATAAGTTACTATTATATTAAGAGGAAACTAATTATAGTATTAAGCTCTTACGAACCGCTAGCGAGTTAGAAGAAATAGTTCTCTAGAGGCCGCTCTATAATATATTAAGAGATAAGCTATTAGTACTCTATAAAACTCTTATAGAGCTACTAGATAAAGAATTTATTTAAGTAAGTAACTCTCTAGTAGCTACGCTAGTACTCTTTATACGAAAGCTAGAAGAGAGT
Source organism: Hymenoscyphus scutula (assembly GCA_001399465.1). NCBI lineage: Eukaryota > Fungi > Ascomycota > Leotiomycetes > Helotiales > Helotiaceae > Hymenoscyphus > Hymenoscyphus scutula. The sequence continues at coordinate 13,805 of LKTO01000899.1, forward strand.
CTATAGTTCTATTATAACTATCGAGTACTAAATAAGTTAATCTATAAGAACCGCTATCTATTACTCTTAATCTAAGAGATACTTAACTAGATTAGAAAAGCTAAGTAGTTTATAAAAATAGATACTATTAATACCTTTTATAAGATATAGATATAACGATTCTTAAACTAACTAACTAAGATAACTAAGTATCGCTAGATTAGTTACTTATAAAGAGGTTTAATCGCGAACTAGATATTTACTCGAAGGTAAACTTATTACTTAACTATAATACTATTAAGGTAGTAATAATAATATAATATTAAGTTAAGTATAAAGCTTCTATCTAATAGTAGATATACTAGTCTTATATAGAACCTTTCTACTTCTAGGTCTTACTAGAGCTTTAAGTTCTCTTAAGCTTCTCTTATTCTAGATCTTACTAGAGCTTTAAGCTTCTATAAGCTTCTCTAATTATATAACGTTTCTAACCGAGTTATATAATCTAATAATAAGGAAATCCTTAGATTACTTAGCTTGTGACGGATCTGCCAGCTGTGTCACATGTCAGCTACGTCCCGTGATATCACGTGGTGGCGCGGGTGTTTCAGGTTCTAGATAAATGTAGCATCACCTCCTGTACCTAACTTTCTTCCTCATCTATTGTCCTAAGAATAGAGTGTTGTTTGTTCCCGACTGTCTAGAAGCACGTCTGTCACATAGCTAGTCTAAGCGTCTCTATTTACTATAAGAGTATTCTAATAGTACTTAATATATTAGAACGCTATCTAGTCTTTACTTATTATCTATCTAGATATATAATTTATAATACTATTCTCTTCTTAGTCTAGCGTGTCTCTATACTTAAGTATAATCTAAGAAATATTATTTATATCGTTAATATCTACTTCTTCTTTTAATATAATAACTAAAATCTAGAAGTATAAATAATAATTACTTCTTTTTAAAATAATATAATTAT
>LKTO01000900.1:0-14705 GCA_001399465.1 Hymenoscyphus scutula
CCCTAACCCTAACCCTAACCCTAACCCTAACCCTAACCCTAACCCTAACCCTAACCCTAACCCTAACCCTAACCCTAACCCTTTAGAGATATTACGATTTAAACTTCTAAGCTTAGGTGCTTAAAGTATAACGATTCTTAAACTAACTAACTAAGGTAACTAAGTATCGCTAGAGTTTATTCTTATAAAGAGGTTTAATCGCGAACTAGGTGTTTACTTAGAGGTAAACTTATTACTTAACTATAAAGCTATTAAGGTAGTAATAATAATATAATATTAAGGTTAAGTATAAGGCTTCTATCTAATAGTAGACGTACTAGTCTTATATAGAATCTTTCTACTTATAGATCTACTCTAGATCCTAGGATCTCTTTAGATCTCTAGAGGATCCTTAGAGATCTATTATATAATTATAACTATATAAAATCCTTAGATCGCTTAGCTAACCTAAGCGACCTGTCTAATGCTATAAGAGTATATAATAGTGCTCAACCTGTTAGAGCGCCGCCTGGTCTTTACTAGTCACGTGTACACGTGATTCGTAACACTAAGACACTAAACGCCGAACCCGTCTCCTCTCTAAGAAGCTAGGTCGGCCTGCTTCTATTATAGACGAACACATCGATTAAATGATCCTATAGATCACTAGCTACTATAACCGCCGCATCCTACCCCTTAAACCGATTGTAAAGAAAGCCTATAGTATTAAGGCTCTCTATCGCACTCTTATAAGAGCTTAGAGCCGGTGGGGATACTATTATCACACTCCTGACAGTAAGCTATTCCTTACTCGAGACTAAAAGCTTTATCGCTTTACTTTTATAGTTAAGAATTAAGACCGTCTAGTTAGCTACTAGCGTAAGAGTATATATACTAATGAAACGATTACTCGGACGAATTTATAACGGCGGGTTAAAGTTTTAAGGAAAAGAGGAGAGAGAAACCGCCTAGACTATATACAATTCACCTTTAATTCTAGCTAGGATTCTGTAATATACTAGGCTGTAATTAGATATAACTTTAAGAGCTAGCTTCAATTTATAAGTATAGAAGAGTAAGGCTAGGGATTTATATAGAAGAAGATAAAGAGTAGATTTTAAGAAGGTAATTATAAGAGATATTTAAGGAGCGGCACTCTTAAGGGTTCTTCTACGTTGAGAATAATAGTAGAGTTTATAGTCTTAAGGATATAAAAAGGAATAGAGGTCTCTATAATACTACTAGAATAGAGTACTATATTTACACTCTACTTAATTAGCCTCTCTACTCTCTAGACTTAAATCCTATTAAAAATATATAGTAAATTCTAAAGTAGAGGGTTAGAAACAGGAACTCTCACAGCGGCTAGAACCTTATAGAGCTAAAGAAAGCATTAGTAGATATATAGGATAATAAGATAACTATAGAGCATTTTAATAAGTTTATTAATTCTATATCTTAGAGGATTTATAAAGTCCTAGTAAGAAAGAGTACTTAAACCTCTTATTAAGACGATATTAGATTATTACTATAAATAGACTAGTAAAGTAGTAGAAAAACCTCTACTATTCTCTTAATTATAGTAACTCTCTTTCGTACTTATAGTAGCTCCTAGACGAGTAGTTATTCCCGGCTATAAGGTCTTTATTATACTTGTTAATATAGTAATAGAGTTATATTTCGTAGGACTCTATCGTACTTAAGGACTAGAGGCTATCGATAAAGATTTTAGAGGAGTTAACTTTATAGGAATTAATACTCGAATTATATAGAGTGTACGAACACTACTAGAGACTAACACTTATAAACCTATATCCCGCGATAGGTGGATTAATTTCCGAGAGTTACTTATATCTAAGCTCTTAGAGTTAATAGCTCTATATAGAGGCGAGGTATTAGAGCTTGTAGTAAATACTATAAATTAAACTATAGAGGCTGTCTATATATAAGAAGATTCTATTATCCTTTCTAAACTAGAGTCCTTACCTTCTTATATACTTATATTACTTATATATATATACTATTAAGTATATATATATATATTATTAAGCGTATATATAGTCGTTAAGTATATAGATTATATATATATATTACTATTATAGATGTCGCTAGATATTAAGACTACTCTACTAGTATAACCCTTAATATAAGGCTTCGAATAGATCGAATTACCTTTATAGAGAAGGATATAGAGGTACTAGTTTTACTTTAAACTTAACACTACCTGAAAAGTAAGTGATCATCTAATTTTATATCTAAGAAAAGTTATAATATACTTTAATAAATAGATTTAATTACATTCTTCTTTTTAGCTACTATTACTTTAGCTTATAATTTTCTACTTTCTAATAATAACTATAAAGAAGAATATTAATTACTATATATAAGTTGTAATTAAACTAGGCTTCGGAGATAGTATAGAAGCGAGGAAGTAGGTTTATATATACTATATTCTTCTACTATAGAGAGTACTTTACTTACTCTCTCTTATAGACTTATTAGTTTCTAGAGAGCTACTTTAATATCTATAAGAGGTATAAGAGGTATTAGTTATATATAGAGTGTATATAAAATAGTAGAAGTAGAATAGTTAGGTGACTATTAGATATATTAGGAATTAAAATAGTAAAATTTAACTTATAAAAATAACTTTTTTAATTAACTTAACTTTTTCTAACTATAAGGATAGTAAAGGTCTATATATACTCCTTAGAGAGATTCTAGAAGGTTCTATAGATTACAAATATAATAGAAGTACTTATAAATTAATAGAGATACTAGAATATTCTAGTTTACGTGACGGAATCTTCTAGAAATAAGCGAGAATAGACTAAGGTTTAAACTAAAAGCCTATTACTAAGTAAGGTAATTATTACCTAAAATGTAACAAGAGTGGTTATATATAGAGTGTATATAAGGCAGTGGAAGTAGGATAGTCAGGTGACTGTTAGGTACACCGGGAATCAAAAGAGTAAGAATTTAACTTATAAAAATGACTTCGTTTACCTTGAGCAGCGTTCAAAGCAAGACCTAGTCCGTAACGGTCTTGTCTCAGTCTTCCTCCGCAAGTTAGAATACTGCAAGGACATTATCTTCTTAACAATAAATCGGGTTACTCAGTTTGACGACGCAATCCTCAGCCGGATCCATCTTACACTAAAAGACGACACGCTTGACAAAAAGACTAAGACACAAATCTGGAACTAAATTCTTGACCGAGTACGTACTACCCGAGATGCTACTAACATTTCGACTAAATATCTTGAGGTTTTGGTTGATTACAAGCTCAATGGCCGCCAGGTATGATATTGATTCCTCTTTATATTTTACGAACTAACCCTTGTGATGGTATAGATCAAGAAAATTGTCGCAACAGCTCATGCTTTAGCTATGAAGAAAGAGCTTCCAATACAAATGGAACATCTTCAAGCCGCGGCTGCTATCAACGAAAGCTTTGTCCGAGAGTTTTATGGAAATTTATTCTCTTTTTTGTTTTTAGTATTTAGTAATCATAGAAATTATAATCCAAATTCTTTACAAATTGTGCTTCTATTACGACTCGCCTTACAACAATCTCAACGTTTGAGGCTGCCCCGAGCTGAAAAAAGAGTTTATTTACAATGGTCAATTCATCCGGTGCACATGGTTCACATTAAAAACTCCTCCATATCAATGCTGGCAGCCTGTATATCGCTCGGCATCTCCGTCCCTGTATTGTGGTGTTTCTTGGCAGTGAGACATAGTCAAGTGAACATACTATTTGGCCCCTACAGCATTGAAATTGATTTTGACTAACTAGGGAAGAGTAGGCATAAGCATTGAACCGCTCATGCAACGATCAGGGGGAGCTAAAAGGAAATGCCTACATATTGTAGCCTCCAGGTTTAGGATCCAATTTCCTAATTAGGTGGAATCGTATCGACACGCCCAGGGTGGTTGGGCTCTAAGCACCATATCTAAATAGGCATATCACTAGGGGAGAGGAACATAGACGCCCCCATATTCTCAATCCGGTGGGCCTTATCTCCGAAGTAGACTGCAGCTGAGCCATGTTTCTTTCATTGTGTATAGTGGCCGGCCAGCTGAGGTGGAGAGGCAAGGGTGTTGGGCTCCAATTTCCTAATTAGTTACCGATCCGAAGCGATCCCAATACCGTGGGGGGGAGCATAACTTATGCCTGGTCAAAATTACCAATCCAAAATCACGCACAGTGTCTGCCTTACTTCATCTTCTCGCCGCATGCACGCTCCTAACTTCCGCCTATCAACCAGGTTTGTCATAGTTGTCTTCTCCTCACCGAAGTTATACCTTACACAACGTGGTTTGTGAGTTCCGTGGCAAGTTGTAATTACCTCGTCATTTGGCTTAAAGAAGGCCCAGAGCAAATCATATTTGATTTCCCTATTCGTGAGAAGCGAAAGGAGACGAATTGTTATGTCCGAAAAGGTTGTCTCGAGGTACTTGATCAGCAGATCGAGATGCGCTATACATCTTGGATCAAGAGGGCCCGTGCTACTACGATGTGCCTTGAGTCCTGAAAGACAGTTGTACAGAAGATTCTGTTCAATCTAATAATAGATTAGTAGCTGTTTCATATAGTAAATGCAAATGGCTTACAGATGGGTTTTCCTCCTTTATACTAATCCCACGGACATTCTTTAGAACTATCCTCAACGCATCCCGTAACCACTCTGATTTGATATATACATAGGAGGTAGTATCCTTCGTGTTCCTATCTAGATTCTCGTGAGTTCAGGAAATATGTTTAGCATCGGGGCGCTGACCAATGCGTTCGCGAACAACAAATATACATTTATCCACTTCGTTCACCTCGCCTGGTTTGATTGAATCCACAATTTGGTACTTGTATGTTTTCTCATCCCAGCTGAATATGTAGTAAGCTATCTGCTGGACATAGGAGTCAATATCGTTGTATAACATACACTTCATTCACTGTCTTATATTCTGGCGTTATAGCTTCAATCACCTCTGTCTGAGTGTTTCCAGGAGTTGCGAGCGGTTTGACAGCGTGAGGTAGGACCTCCGCTGCCTTTGCCTCGATGAGCCTCAGGGATAGCTGCTCGAGATCCTGCACCGTAAGGGGTGGCGTGGGAGATTGAAGGTTTGGGCTCTTAGGTAGTGTGCGATAGCAAGCGCACTGTACAGCACGAGTGGAAGCTATCTCCGTGGATGATAGATATGGGCTGCTCGGAGGCGTGGCTGGCTGTTGTAATTCAAAGGGAGTTTGAACAATCTCGGGCTTGATCACCGAAGGTTCCTTTCCCCACCTAACAATAGACTGTTAGCAGAGTTGGATTTAGATCCGGGAAGTATACTAACTTGGTGTCTTGGGATTTCTAACAATCAGCGTCTTCAGATATTCCCTGCATCGGTTTCGCTTCAACCTTTGATATGAGCTGCTCTACATTGTCGATTGCTTCCTCTGGTGATTGCCTATATTCCAAAAGAAATGATGAAATTTCAGCGGGACTGAATTTTCGCTCCGGCACTCTGGTAGCAAACTTTTGTGCCAACTGCTCAAGTCTCTTGACGAGAGGGACTGCACCTTTCCCAGGCTTGAAGAGGTCATTGAAGAGGTTTACTATCATTTCCATGTTCGATAGCCCAAGATCGAATTTCTTGTCGACGCGGCCAGGTCGGATAAGTGCTTCATCGAGGCGTGTAATGTGATTAGTGGTCATAACCAGGATCCGGCCTTCTGGTGAGCCTACACCATCTGAAGTGTTCAAGAGTGTAGATAAGGATACCGGTACCGAGGCAGATCTACTTCTTTGGGGGGGAGAACTAGTCGCGATCTGAGCGTCCTTTGCGTTCGCGTCTTTGGATCGATTCGAAGTGACCGCGTCAATGTCTTCCAAAAGGACAACGCAGTGATTTGGAAGATTAGCGAAGAGACTCTGTAAGGTGGCTTCTGTGACGGCAGAAAGGTTCAGGATGTACATGTCCAAACCAAAGTATCCAGCAAGGGACAAGCTCAAACTTAATTTGCCAGTCCCAGGGGGGCCGTAGAAAAGGTAACCCCTTCGGTAGGGAATGCCGTGATCGGTATAACATTGTCGACTTGCTTGATCCAGGAAGTCTCCAATATCTTTCAGCAGCGCCTGTTGGGTCCCCTCACAAAGAACCACTCTTGAGATAGGTCTGATCTTTGGCACAGCAGACCTTGTCCAGTTGTTGTCTTGGTGCTTGTAGATAGTGATTCGACCCTTAACCAGCTTTGCATACTCGATGTTGCACTCAGCAAGAAGTTCCCTCAGAATTCGTGGAGATCTGCCAAAGCAGGACATCGAGACCTCTTCTAGACTGAGTTCTTTCCCCTGGTGTCGCCGAAACACAAGAAGCTGGCCATGATACCACATCAAAAAGCGTCCATTCCATGGGGTGTAGTATAGACTCTTTTTCTTTGTATCTCCTCCGCTAAAAAGATCGTTTCTGATGTGGTTAAATGAAGAGGCTAGGCTAGTGGTGACGAGGGAGGAGCGGACGCTCTTCGTAAAGCTTCGAGAAGATATCCAGAGCATGAGTATATCATATACATCGTCGCGATATTTCAAATGAACAGTTGAAGCTATTGATTATTAGAATTAAGGATCCCTCTTTGTTTGAATAAAAGTCGCGCTTACTACAATAAGTCTCAAGCCATCCAAACAAGTACATGCAAACTCGTCTGCAAGTGAACCCAAGCAGCACCAAAAAACAGAGCAGAGGAATGTAACGGTTCAAGTCGACCGCAAGATGGTCTTGGACAGCAGAAGATAAGCGGGTGAAGCCTGGGAACAGTAGAAGGTCCAGGATCGAGGTTTGAACGTCTGGAAAGGGTTCAATTGGTGAAGAACTACTTTTTGATAGCTTCAGCCATTATCTTGTTTGTTAAGAAGTGAGTAGAGGAGTTGTAAATATGATTGAGAAGTTGAATAGTATATAGTACTAGGCTACTACTAATCGACACTTTTTTTTTTACTCCGTACTCTTTCAAAATCTCAACTACTCTTTTGTTTACTATAACATTAATTTAATTAGGAATTAAATAGTAATTACATATATAGATAGACAGGAGCTAGAGATTCATTTATACTACTAGGAATTAAAAATTAAAGTAGCTTAAAAGCTAGTACTTTATATACTACTTATCTACTATAATATAGGCCTCTATTCTAGAGAGTATACTTTAATATAAAACATTAAAACTAGACTTATCTAGAGTATCCTACACTGCTTATAGAGCACTTTCAAGCCTTTGTCTTAAATTTTCACTAGTAGAAGTATTCTTAGCTATATTAGAGAATATATTAAAGACTCTCTTCTTAAGTAACTACTAGATATACTTAATAGAGTTAAGGTTAGAAGAGTAATAAGGCTAGTTCTTTACTATTTTAATCTCTTGTTTAGTAAACTACTCTTTAACCTTTCTATTAGTATATATAGATATATTATCCTATATAAATATATACCTAGGGTCTAAAGACTCGTGTGTTAGAGCTACTTCCGTGTTAAGGACCTCGAGATAGCTTTTAGTACTATATCTATACTTTACTAACTTAAAATCTCTATCTATAATATATAGATTCGTCCTCCTAAGGTCCTAAAAGCATCCCTAGACTATAACCTTCATGTTCTTCTTATAATCGTAGGTTTATATTATGTCTCTTACCTATTTGTTATCCTGTAAAGAACGGAATACCTACTTGTCTCTTTTGCCCTTCCCCTGCTCTACTGAACACTTATCGCTCCACATATGTATACCCTATTCCTCTACGTTTCTGTTCTTATTCCTTAGGTACTAAGTAAGTCTTTTAGCTGTATTCGTTTCTGTGAGTAAGGGGCGGCGGCTCGCGCGCTAGTTCTCGATTCTATGCTCTTTAAGAATATGCTTGATAGTAGTAGTAGAACAATCTAGCGCGTAGTCCTTCTTTACTTCTTCGTAGGTGCTCTTTAGGTTCTAGCGTACATAGCGTAGGATATGTCGTTCGTCGGTAAATGTATATGACTTCCTCCTATTCCCTTTATCTAGATTAGCGCCGTCGTTGCGTTATGAGCCTTGGGAGATGGTGCTAATAACTGTAGTACAGGGGTAATTCATACGCGTTACAATGTTAGTGTCTTTTAACCCCCCTATTGCCATCCCTACTATTTTCCCTCTTTTGTAAGGCGTGAGTTGCTTCTCAGGAACGTGATTCCTAGAAATGGCTCCTATAGGAATACGTATGGGTAGCATTTTTTGGTGTTGTTGTAAGAAGGTAGGAAGTCGCGTAAAGAAAAGTTCGCGTTTTATGTCTGAGTGTCGATTAGCAGTGGAGACCGACTGTAGTACGGCGATAATGATGAACATATTTCAATCCAAGGAAGCTGACCATCTTTCGATATACAGCAGCTTCAGAAACACAAGATAACTATGTAGTAAATCTTTGGGAAAGCGTTCTGCGGGATCCATGATCTAGGCCTGGTTCACAACCATGGATGTTATTGGTTTTTAATGCGGGAAAGATAGCAAGGATAACGAAAAAGGGTAATACCGACGGGAAGACTGTAGGGAAATCAATAGGGATTGGCTGCGATCTGTGGGTCAAGACGCATGCGGTGCAGGTGGCGTATAAAGTTGGTTACATGAAATCAAATGGAATGAAATGAAATGGGAGAGCTAATTGGGTTAGCTTCTTTTAGATTGGACATATACTTAAGCCACCTGAGCGCTTATTATATTTGACGTTTCTGTATTCTATTTTCTTCTATTCATTCTTTATTTTGTAACAAAGCGAAAGTTTCCAAATCAGCTCCCAACTATGTGCAAACCTATACCGGCGGTCCATAAAGAAGCCCTTATGGAAATTGGCAACGCGGTCCGAAAATTGAACGAGGACGTTATCACGCGTAGTGATCGAAAGATCTTGAACTACCGCCTCAACTTCACTTGGGCCGACGAGACCCCCAAGGGAAAGAGGGGATCAACAACTTTATGGCGAAATACTCGGGCACGTCAAATTTACCGAGAAGTTCAAGATGCGAACCCTCACCTGTTTCTTGCCTTCATCTTAGCTATTCCACCAACGGAATGCTCCAAAGCTAGCTTCGACACCACCCTGAAGTATCTCATTAGCCTTGAGAACTACGATCCATTCCGCTTGAACTTGAGCCTGAGATCTAAAGGATATATCGAGTCGGGAGCTGTAGATCATGGGCTTGCCAGCAATCATCGGTACCTGAAGTTTATGCAGGCTTTATTTCCTCTAGGTTTACAATACGTTTCAGTAAGGCCAAGTAAAGAAACTAACTGTTAGTAGTTGTCCGCCCTAAACAAGACACACCTCCTACTGAGACGCAAGGTGCGGCGGTGCCTGGAAACTCAGAGATCGCTGGAAACCCTTTTCCCCTACTTGGAAAACGAAAACGAGATATACCTTCAAATGACGCGCAAGGTACGGCGGTGCCTGGGATCTCAGCGATCGCTGGAAACGCCGTTCCTCTACCTGAACCACAAAAACAAGACACACCTTCGAAGGAGACGCAAAGCACGGCAGTGCCTGATATATCCTCAGACCATCACAACTTCTCCGGTGCACGGGAACAAAGAGTGACCGAAAACGCTTCATTACAAGGGATCGCGAGAGTATTTGACGAATACATGTGCCGTGCGATTAGAAGAGTCACTGTTCAGAGTGATGTGAAAGCTGCTGTGACGACGATAATGCCTATTTGGGGAGGACCTGTCGATTGTCTTACGAGTCTGGATATCTGTGAAAGCGAGGTAGAACAACTTGCAATGGTTCTGTTCAATGCGAAAGTGAAATGGATGGAACAGGCTCTACATGTTGTTTTAAAAGAAGGCATCACGCTAAGCGTACCACACTCTGAAGTTACTCTGAAGGGCGTCACGGACGAAGCCGTCATCAAAGTCTTCGGCCCTGAGATACACGACGCAATCACTAAAAGCCCTATACGCAGGAGAGAATTAGAGGAAGGGAAGAGTGTAACGGAGTGTGTCTCGATGATTCTGACAAAGAATGAGGCTATCATCAATTTATCTTTGGGTTTGAAAGGTGGTCTCCAAATACAGAACAAGCTATATGACTAGAATGTAACACATACTCCTCGCCGCATACGGTCCTATCCTTCCTATCCTTCCTTTACTTTCCCGTCAGTAATATACAGTTTAATACCTGAGGGCAACTGCCCCTGCCTATTAGGCGTGTTGTAAAGCCTCTTTGTCTACTCCTTCCTCTCGCTGTCTTTTTCATAGATAGTAACATTATATACTTTCTAATATACTATCTAGCCTCTTCCTACAACTATTATAGCGAAGTTGGTAGAGACATTTTCGAAATCTATTGTCGAATCGAGTTCCGCAACTTCGAAAGCCTAGGCATCTTAGATAAGGTATACTAATAGGTGGAGCAACTTACTATTAAGAAGACCTCTTACTTCTACTAGAATGACGATTGATCTCCTTGTGCGTATATGCCGAATAGGGATTCTGAGGGAGGAGTTAGAGTCGATAGAGACTGTTTCAAATGCGTTTTGTCTTGAGCTACCGGGCCAGATGTTGTTATGTTTTGTGATGTCGGCTGTGAATTCGGGGTTTTGCAAGGCTACCGCCGATGTATTTGCGCGAGATGAGAACGGGGAACTGGAATTTTTAAATGTCGTTCCTAGTAAGTATATGAATAGAATATCAGCTATGGGCGCAGCTGGTTGAAGCTAGTCGGGCAACAATTCTCGTAGGGAACTAACTTTGGACAGTTTTTGACCTTTTACCTGCGGTTGCGGGGTTCGATAACATGTGATTTGTTCAGCCCAACGTAATCAGGCTGCAATGTCTTGGGCTGAAAGGTTGAAGGCTACTATCACGAAAGTCTTTTTTTAAGAAAGTTAACGTCTTTTGGATTTTATTATAACTTGCCTCAAGTAAGTGAATATGACTACTTTCAAAGAACTCAAGTAATCTAGTCATTAAGGTGGCAGGCGTTCAATTTTCTGCACTCGGGATGTGATGTTGTATCCTCATGCAGCAGCGCGCCGACGACGCAATTTTAATTCACCTCAGCATTGCAGCCACCTTACGTGCTTAGACCACCTTTCCCTTTGCATACGTAAAATGAAACGAAAAAAAATTAAAAAACTACATTTTATAATAAACCCGACCATCCGATCCTTGCTGAATTAGGCAATGGTTATTGATCCCGAACGGGAGGGTTGGCAAAAGCCACCATGTCGTCTCAGACAGAGGTAGCATATTTGATATATTTCATTTCATTCCATTCCATTCCCTTCCTGTAGGTAACCGCTGTATCTGAGGTTCAGGTCAGGAGTCTTCTCATTAGAATCCCCTGAAATAATACGATCTAGGGCTGTGAGATATGTATAAGAAGCCTGTGGAACATCTCAATCTGTATAGGCGCTTCTGATTTTTATTGATCACCGCTGGTTTAGGTGTCCGCCTTACTTCCTCTTTTCTAACCAAATTCAGTCATACATTATTAATACTGTGCCTGCTCACCCTTGCACCCCACGATGCATGACGCCCCCCACCTTTCAGGCGGGCGATGGTGGGAAAAAGATGATTGCGAAATACTCAAAACTTCGTAAACCTTTGGCGACATTCAACTTGTCTGCAAGTTTTCCCTTTTCCCGCATGGCGACATTCCCTGGAAGATCTTGGCCGAGCGACCGACAAGTTGGCTTGCTGAATTTTTAAATGTACATCATAGGATTCCCGCTGGCAACGAAAACAAATCACTTACAGCGCAGAAAATTGTAAGCCTTTCAGGTTATGCAAATCTGCTATCACCTCCTGCTCGGGATGGGAAATGGATCCTCCAAGATATGGTATCAACAACGGGCGTAACAGAAATCGCCTAGAAACTTAACAACGATATGTACTCGGGTTTTTGTAAGATCCCTTTCTACTCTTGGGTGCGATACATACTTGGCTACTAAGATGAAATTGTTTCAATATTCCTCGATAGACTTTCCAAGTCTAGAGATGACTTTGCTTAATACCTTCACGGGTCGGATCAGCTGAAGGATAAATGGATATTATTATGTGAGGTAAGTCTTTACTAACCTAGATGAGGAGCAAATCACTAACTCTAGATGTAGGCATAAGATCTCCGACACCCTTTAGTACGTTAGTTGATCTCTACTAGCTAATGTTACTATGAAACCTTGCTCTATCCTAGCGACGCTCTCTATCTCTTGCTGGATCTAATCAGGCAAGTGCTAATGACTTAAAACCGCCATCTCATCCCAATGCTTAAGCAACTAGTAGTATTAGCTGAGAGATTCAAACAAAGAGTGTTCGTTGTAACTGACGTAGACTGGAACTGCTCACTCTCAACCGACTTTTCTTTTTGGGACGCTGTTGCTAAGCTAGAAGAGTTTGCAAAATTAATTACAAGTCCTGTTTACTAAATATTTCGTTAGATCTCTCCCTAGAATATTCTTGATTCTAATAGCTAAAGCCTTGCAACTCTTGCCAGAGGATGGTCAGCTCTATGTGATGATGTGGCAGCATATATCGTAGCCGATAGCAGCTTGTTACCTTACGTGATAAGGTTAGCGGAGGTTTGTGGTCTCTCGCTATATTATGTTACTATACTAACTTCTAACAGGCGTTAGTTTAGCTCAAGAACTATACTTCTGCAACTGCTGTTGGCAGCGGTCTTGCCAAAACGGGTTCTCGGTCTGTTACATCGTGTCTAATTTGGAAAGTCATTAATCCCGAGGACAATTTGGCCGCTTATACAGCTCTTCAAATTGAAATGCCTGGTCTTCAATTTCTATTACCACTGGTCCACAAGTTGCGACACCCGGGGAATTCCCCTGTGCAATTCTATAAGACTTTCTCTTTTGTATAATATTTTAGAGAAAATCCAATAATCTATGCTCTTGAAAGAGTCGTAGAAGAGGAGACAACCGAGAAAGGAGGTCAGAGTTGGGCTGGGAAACCTTTGTCACGTGAGTCACTTTTATAGACGTTTTAGGGCTTTTTAAAGCATAACCTTTGTATTAGCTAGTAAATTCTTATTAATTCAAATTGATCATTCATCTGCGTCTATACGTCTTGTGCTTAGTTAATGCAAAACATAGGGCCCTTATCTCCCTGCGAATTCGGGATACCGGTAGACCGCTTTACAGGATCGCGAGCTGCGGACGGAAGACGATTTCGGAATGCACAGGCATCTGCTAGATTTCGCGAACGAAAACGCAAACGCGAACGAATGAATAAGATGAGTTTCAAGTCTATTCTTAGCGAAGAGCCACCGACAGAGCCACTTTTCAGCATCACCCAGAGCGTAGCAAATGCCCATTTACATGTTGCACCCTCCTCTCCTGGTCAGAACTCTACGGCACCTGACAGCCATATGACCCTCGCCCCTCTAGCCTTTGGATCCCATCTTAAATACTTGCGTGCCGATGGCCGTTGTGCAGAAAGATTTGTTAGGGCTTAATAAACTGACTTCTCTTGGTCAGTCTAAATTGTCTAAGTTGCTACAGGATTAAATGATTAGGGCAATGCAGTTTGTGAAGTTACTTAAGTGTATTTATTGATTACATCACAAAAATGAGGAAATAATGTAGACACTTTCATAACGTTGTAAGCCGTGAGAACCTTGCCTGTGGAAAATTGGGTGACTTTGAGAACTTCATCCACATAACCCTGGCAGCGTGCGCATATGCATGAGAAACCGCCTACATGAGTCTCTGCAAGGATAATCTTACTCGGCATCAGCCATTGGTATGCCGTGACTACAGCAGCTCTCCCCAATCAAATACCTTGTGTAAGCATTCGATACTTGGAACGGCGTATTATTCCTTTTGAGCCTTATTTGGAGAAGTAGGCTTTGGTGACATGGATAAATACCCTTCCCAAGAAGCCGTGCGTTTGTGGTAGTATCGAAAGGCTGGCTATGGAACTGTGTTTCGCCAATGTATAGTTGCTTGAATGCTATGGCCAGTTTATTGTAAATTTCTGGGTTCTTGTAAGCATAACCTTCTGTATTAGAGATCTCAAAGATCACTGTATAATTAGACTAATCTATTATAAAATGTAAGCACAAGAAAGAAGCAGTCAATTGGTATTCCGCAGAACCGTGTGACTCAAATCAGGATTGGTAATAAGATATTCTAGTATCGTGATAAATGCTGATAGAAATGTGATAGAAATGTGATAGAAATGTGAATTTGGAAAATAAATTAAGGGGAACCTTGTACTGCAGCAGTAAGCAATGAGGAGGGCGCATGCATATTGCCTCGTTCCACAAGTTTTCTTATAGCTGATCAAGATTGAAATGGAATGGAATGAAATGAAATAAAAAAGCGCCTCCAAAAGGCCACCCCTGTCTAGGAAGACTTGGTAGTTTTCTGCCAACCCTCAAGCAAGCTTTCTGACATTCTCAGATATGGCCTGATAACCAGTGGTGTCAGTAGTGTACTGGCAGTAAAATACTACAGTATTTTTATTACCTTTTATCACTACCTAAAATCCAGTAGTAAGTGATAAATTTAAAACCCTTATTGTCACTACGTAATATGCACTGCCGTATACCAGTAGTGTGCCAAGAATTAAAATGAAGCCATTCCCAGATTGCAAAGTAAATGATGGAGAAGGAAAGAGAGGTCCTTTTATACAACTTTTCAAGGCTAAAAGTGATTTCAATCACTACGCTAGGGTGCCTGAGATTCAGAGTTTTGAGTTTGTTTTACCTAGA